>CM072062.1:18845200-18869206 GCA_036785405.1 Coenonympha arcania
ATAATATATGAATTAGACGCCAATAACAATAATAATCAAATAACACTATTGTACAGAAAATTAAGGTGGAATTATCATAACTGTGGCTCCGGCTCCGGCCTCCGACCACAGCTCCGGCTCCGGCTCCGGCCCCGGCCCCGGCTCCGGCTCCGGCCCCGGCCCTGGCTCCGGCTCCGGCTCCGGCCCCGGCCCCGGCTCCGGCTCCGGCCCCGGCTCCGGCTCCGGCTCCGGCTCCGGCTCCGGCCCCGGCCCCGGCTCCGGCTCCGGCCCCGGCCCCGGCCCCGGCCCCGGCTCCGGCTCCGGCTCCCACCCCAGCAGTGGCGCCAGGTATGAGGTAGGTTAAGATAAGCGATTGAGCATGCTGAAAGCCGGCAAGCCAATAGGGAGGCAAGAAGGTGGAATAGAAGTTGCCTCCTGGTGCGCTTCCCGGCCTCAGCATGCTCTTACAAAGTGATGTTATAACGAAATATACAAATTTAACGCTTATTTAATTAATAAAAATTATTTACAAAATTTAACAAATTTAATAATGAATTTAATAAAACTTAAATATACAAATTTAGTAATGAAATATATTATAAATATATAAAATCCCGATATTAATCTTAATAAGCGATTGAGCATGCTGGAAGCCAGCGAGCCGATGTGGAGGCAAGAAGGTGGAATATAAGTTGCCTCCTGGTGCGCTCCCCAGCTTCAGCACGCTCTTACAGAGTTAAAATTTCAATATAATATATTATGAATTAGACGCCAATAACAATAATAATCAAATAACACTATTGTACAGAAAATTAAGGTGGAATTATCATAACTGTGGCTCCGGCTCCGGTCTCCGACCACAGCTTCGGCTCCGGCTCCGGCCCCGGCTCCGGCCCCGGCCCTGGCTCCGGCTCCGGCTCCGGCCCCGGCTCCGGCCCCGGCTCCGGCCCCGGCCCCGGCTCCGGCCCCGACCTCGGCCCCGGCTCCGGCCCCGGCCCCGGCTCCGGCCCCGGCTCCGGCTCCGGCCCCAGCCCCGGCCCCGGCCCCGGCCCCGGCTCCGGCCCCGGCCCCGGCCCCGGCTCCGGCTCCGGCTCCCACCCCAGCAGTGGCGCCAGGTATGAGGTAGGTAAAGATAAGCGATTGAGCATGCTGAAAGCCGGCAAGCCAATGGGGAGGCAAGAAGGTGGAATAGAAGTTGCCTCCTGGTACGCTTCCCGGCCTCAGCATGCTCTTACAAAGTGATGTTAAGTGATGTTATAACGAAATATACAAATTTAACGCTAATTTAATTAATTAAAATTATTTACAATGAATTTAACAAATTTAATAATGAACTTAATAAAATTTAAATATACAAATTTAGTAATGAAATATATAAATATATAAAATCCCGATATTAATCTTAATAAGCGATTGAGCATGCTGGAAGCCGGCAAGCCGATGGGGAGGCAAGAAGGTGGAATAGAAGTTGCCTCCTGGTGCGCTTCCCGGCCTCAGCATGCTCTTACAAAGTTGAATTATAACGAAATATACAAATTTAACGCTAATTAATACCACTAAAAATTAAAACTAATAAATTACAAGTTAGCTAATATTATTGCACAAAGATATTTAGATTACGGTGGAATCATTATTGAATTTTTTTAAGTTTGCACAGGATAGACTCGATGTATTCATTAAATAGAGTTACGAGCCCAGAGCTTTTTAGAAGTGATTTAAGCTCAAATGGGTTAGGAACTCCTGCGGCCAGCTCGTAGTCGAGACGGGGCGCACCGAACCTGGGGCATGTTTGGATAAGATGCTCCAGTGTCTGGATTGATGCGTCGTCGCAAGGGCAGAGGTTGTCGTCGGTAATCTTGAATCTGTATAAGTATGCTTTATGAAAGCCATGGTTGGTGAGAAATTGGGTGGAGAAAAACGAGATTTTTGATGATTTGAAATACTCGGTTAGGTCTTGGTAAGTGGGCAAGATGGAAGCCAGATGATTTGACCGGGAGTAAAGATCCTCCCTAGCCTTAGCCGAGATGAGCCTATTCCGGTATTTTATATAACTGATGGGAGTGAAACTGTAATCTGGTTGCTTATGAAGCGTGGCTGCGTGTTTGGCGGCGATGTCAGCCATTTCATTGCCCTCAATGTCAAAGTGGGCTAGGTTAGGTTAGGTTAGGTTAGGTTAGGTTAGGTTAGGTTAGGTTAGGTTAGGTTAGGTTAGGTTAGGTTAGGTTAGGTTAGGTTAGGTTAGGTTAGGTTAGGTTAGGTTAGGTTAGGTTAGGTTAGGTTAGGTTAGGTTAGGTTAGGTTAGGTTAGGTTAGGTTAGGTTAGGTTAGGTTAGGTTAGGTTAGGTTAGGTTAGGTTAGGTTAGGTTAGGTTAGGTTAGGTTAGGTTAGGTTAGGTTAGGTTAGGTTAGGTTAGGTTAGGTTAGGTTAGGTTAGGTTAGGTTAGGTTAGGTTAGGTTAGGTTAGGTTAGGTTAGGTTAGGTTAGGTTAGGTTAGGTTAGGTTAGGTTAGGTTAGGTTAGGTTAGGTTAGGTTAGGTTAGGTTAGGTTAGGTTTTTTTTTTTTTTTTTTTTTTTTTTTTTTTTTATTATACTTATGACCCCTGACGTAGTCAGAGCTTTTCGCTACAATTTTAATTTTTTATTATTGTGATGTTTATAAATGTACATTTATACTATTCTTTAATTACTTTTATTTTTCTTGTCATATTATCTTAAAATTTGCATCCTTCTTATACGTCTATCCTCTGCAAGAGTGGTATAATTTTCTTATACTGTCTTGCAGCTAGTCTCTTTGTCTTTCGACCATTTCTTTTCTTTCCTTATTTATGATGTTATAATTTGTATTATTTATTTCTGTTTATTACTATTCTAATAATTTTCTTACTATGTTTCAGGAAAGTCGCTCTTGTCTTCTTATTTGCCATTATTTGCGCAACATTTGCTTCGGTGATGGGAGTTTCTAGTTGCTGTTCTATGTTGAACCTCTGCATGCCAAAGACTGGGCATTCAAACAAAATGTGTTTCACAGTTTCGGATGCCTCAGGGTCACAGGTGCACGATGCGCTCTCCTTACACTTAAATCTTGTTAAATATTCAGAGAACCCACCGTGCCCTGTTAACATTTGTGTGACCAGACTATCAATATCAATTTTCCTTACGATCCTGTAGGCTTCAATGGCATCCGGGAAGAAGATCTTTGTGATTCCGGCCGTTTCCCCATTTTTATATCTACTGTTCCATTCGTCGAGGGATTCCTTGCGGATCTGGCCCTTGACAAATGAGACAGGACAAAGGTCATAATCGGGGCTCTTTTTTGAGTGAAGAGCGGCACTTTTCGCCAGTTCGTCGGCGCGCTCGTTTCCGGTCAGGCCAGCGTGGGCTTTTATCCAGAACAAGGTGACAACTTTGTTCTGGGTAAGTGCCAGCTCTAAGCTTTTTCTGGCCTTGACTGCCAAGGGGTGGTAAGACCGGTAGCTGACTAGGGTCTCCAGCGCGGATCTGGAATCGCTATAGATTCCAAAGCTGAGCTCGGTACTCTTGAGAATCTCCGTCGTTGCTCTGCATATGGCCAGAAGTTCAGCCTGGTATACCGTGCTGTAGGATGGCAGCTTCAGTTTTATGGCTTTGAACTCGGCCTCTCCTTTCCATAACGAAAGTGAGGCACCAACTTTGTTGTCAATTTTGCTGCCATCCGTGAAGATGCGCACAATTTGGTTGTTATAATTGTCAACATCCTCTTGGTCTACCAGGCTTACGAAATTAAGGCTCATATGAGTGGCCGGATGACCGTTCTCTACAAACCTGGCCCTTCGCTCGACCTCCCTGCCCGCTAGCTCCGGCCGGGGCACTCCCCTTTTTGCCTCATACAGAGCTGCTGCCTCTCGTATGCGAAGATCGAGTGGGAGTATCCCGGCCAGCAGCAATGCGGCATTCAGGGAGACCGTGCGGTATGCCTTGCTGAGCTTTTGCGCAAATCCGCGCTGAATACAATTCAGCTGCTTCACAACCCCCAGCTTTCTCGCCGCTGGTGCCCAGGCGCTCGCCGCATACAACATGATGGGTTCTACTACTGCAGTGTATATAGTTCGGATTATTTCCGGATGTAGGCCCCAGCTGATCTTGGCCGCTCTCGACAGCTGCCTGTAGATGTTTGATATTTTTTTGCAAGTGTTTGCGATATGTGTATTAAATGTCAGGGAGCTGTCAAAAGTAAGGCCAAGGATTTTTATTTCCTTAGTCATGTTTATGGGGACTCCTCCCATGCTCAGGAGTGGTGTGTCGTATTTCAACTTTCTTGTGACCACCATTGCATTTGTTTTGTGGGGTGCGAATCGAAGTTTATTTCGGACACCCCACTCCTGAACATGTGCCAAGGTTGCATTGGCTTGCCTTTGAACATCCTGTGCAGTGTCACCATCAAAAACCAACACAATATCATCGGCGAACGCCTGACAGTACTCGCCCCTTTCCTCTAGGCTTTTAAGCAGAGGGTCCAGAAGGAGATTCCATAATATGGGTCCCCCTATGGATCCCTGCACGCACCCTTTGTTGGTCGGCTTACTAAATTGCTCGCCAGCATACCGCACGGTGACGCTCCTGTCATGCAGGTAATTGTTTAAGAGCCTACGTATGTTGACAGGGCAGCCCTCCTCCGCCAATCGTAGTTTGATGGCTGGCCACCAAGCGCTGTCGAAGGCTCCCTCTATATCCAGCGATATCATTAATACAAGTTTCTTCAAGTTCAGCTTGCTCCTAATGTATCGCATGAGGTCATAGAGGGAGTCCTCGGTGCTCCTCTGTGGCACGAAGCCATATTGGCGGGTGCTCATTTTTGGGAGCAGGTGCCATTTGAGTCTGCCGACCAACATTTTTTCGAGGATCTTCCCCATTACAGATAACAACCCAATCGGTCTGTATGATTTTGGGTTAGTTAGATCCTCCTTGGCCGGTTTCTTCAAAACAACAACTACCGCGCGTTTCCAGATAGTCGGAAAACTGCCCAGTTCGAGGCATTTATTAGCGAGTGCCAAAAATGTCTCCGGGTCTCGTCCTATTACCTGGCTACAGATGTCTGCAGTCAGTCCGTCTTCACCCGGGGCCTTCTTAGGGTTAAAGCTTTCCACGGAGTTTTTGAGTTCTTCCAGAGTAAATGGAGGGTCATGAGAGCTATCATGGCTCGAGTCATTTATCTGGTTGGCTGCTCTTCTTATCTCTACGTGGTCGGCATTATCCTGGCATTCAAGGTCCTCCGGGTAGAATGTTTCGGCCAACAGTTTGACGGATTCCTTTGTACTGAGGGTGGCTCCGTTTGCGCTTAGAGGAAGGTCTTCTTTTCTTTTAGCTGTTCTACCTATCACCCTGTATATTCCTTCCCACATCCCTTCTTTGTCCTGCTTGCTACAAAACTCCTTCCAACTACGTATCTGTGCTTCCTTTTCCTTAATTTCATACTCTTCTTTCTTTTCCAGGTATTTCTCGACTACCAAAGCTCTACGGGTCGGCGCGGCGCTTCGTATTCTCCTCCTCCTCGTGTTGACTTCTCGCCTGAGCTTATCGAGTTCTTCGGACCACCACGGAAAGGTAAGTTTAGCGTTAGTTTTTATAAG
The DNA here is from genome assembly GCA_036785405.1 of Coenonympha arcania. NCBI lineage: Eukaryota > Metazoa > Arthropoda > Insecta > Lepidoptera > Nymphalidae > Coenonympha > Coenonympha arcania. Next base: position 18,850,783 of record CM072062.1, read on the forward strand.
AGGTATGTGTTTTTTACACATTGTTTGTATTATATGTATGTATGCCTCTATGGTATTTTCTAATTGTTCAGTATTGGTGATGTTTTGAATTTTTGTTTTATCTATATTTTGTTCATATTTTAATTGGATCATTTCCTCATGAAATTGACTCCAATTAGCTTTTTTTGTATTGTATACCCTAGTAGTTCTATTTATGTTAACCCCTTTCCCTTTTTTTAATTTAATTTTGAAATAGATGCCGTTGTGATCCGAGCACGTCATGCTCTGATCTACCGTCCAGTCTTCCACCAGGTCGAGGATGTCTGCGGTACACACTGTTATGTCCACGTAGCTGCTGAATGGTTTACCTCCCCTTATTGTGTCGAAAGTTGGAACAGAGCCGACGTTAAGAACATTAAGTCCCAACTGGTCCAGTGTCCCTGCTAGAGTATCTCCTCTTGCGTCAGTTATGCCACCACCCCACCAGATGCTTTTTGAATTACAGTCTCCTCCTATAACAAGCCTTGTGGACTGTGCTGTAGCCTCTATCTTCTTTAACTGCTCCAGGTAGGGCTCCAGGGGTTTGTCCGGTTCGAAATAGAAGGAGACGAATACTACCTCCCAGGCATCAGTACGGATCTTGACGACTATGATGTTATTTGTTGTCAGTTCTGGGCACTGTATTACGTCTATATCTTGATCAAAGACGGCAATTGCTGCCTTTACAGTGCCCTCTCCTGGAGTGGTATTCTGAAATATTCGCGTCCTCCCATATGCCTTCATGGTTGTTCCTCCACCCACATAGGGCTCCTGGAGTAACGCCAGAGCTGCTTTTCTCTCTGAGGCCTCTTTCATAATTTCCGTGGTTGCCAGCTGTTTCCGCTGCAAGTTGGCCTGCAGGAAGAGGTAGGCTTTATCTCTGATAAGGGGAGGCGTTATTGTCAGGCTGGTGTTTTGAGTGAAATAAGCTGAGTTGTGGACGCTGCAGGCCACCTTGGTGCCTTTAGCAATACGATACGCTGGACCGTGCTATTTTGTCCCATTTTCTGCGCGTAATACAGTCGGTGCTAAAGGCATTATGTTGGATATCATCCAGTTTTGCCTGATGACAGTTCCTGCAACTGGGAGGGTCACCAGCCCGCCAGGATGGACACTCGGCACGCAAATGATGGCCCCCACAATGCGAGCATGCATCTTTCTCCTCCGTGCACTGTTTCTTACCATGACCGAAGCGAAGGCATCTCGTACATTGCATGAGCGGTGTTTGGTCGAAAACCTTGACTCGCTGCATGTCAATATGTACGCGCCCCGCCTCGGTCAAGCGCTGCCATATTTGGGGAGAGACTTGCATCACCACGTGGTTTTCGTGTGGGTTTCTGGCTCGTTTCCTGTATCGTACTACCATCTTTGTGTTTTCTTTATCCAAGCCCTCCAGCAAGTGCGAATTCTGGTTTAGGATCGCCCTGGTAATGTCCTCATCCGTATTGTATGACAGTACGTCTTTGAGCACCACCAGGGGTAGCTTATTAACGGCCTCTTCAATTCTTAAACTTTCGTCGGATTCCTTTAGCCTTTTCGTAATGTGATCTAATTCCGTCTTAGAGTGGCATCCTAGGACTATTTTTTGATTTTTTACCTTACGCATCCTGTCTACTCTGAGTCCGGTGTCTATCGCGTTCACTGCAGCTCTTACCTTGTCCGTCACCGTCCCACTCGTGTCCTCCTTGTTCTCAGATGAGACAATGATGGAGTGCATCGGTGGGGGAACTGCGGCCATTTTTTTCGCAGCTGCTCCTGCATAAGTAACTCCTTCTGTGAGGTGGCTGTTTTGTGTGGAGTGTGATGTTTGTATTTCTTGCGTGAGTGCACGTGTAGAGTGCGTGCACTCAGCAGTGTTTTTATTACAGACTCTCATCGTCTCCATAAGTTCTGCGATTTGGGCGCTTAGCTCACCTCTTTCCGCGATGTTTCCTTCTTCCTTCTCCATTGATTTTCTTGGTCCGAACTGTACGAGGCAGGTTGATATGAGGGCAAAGTTTCCCAGCATAACATCCAGTTTTGTGAGGGTATCCGTAACCGAATCTTTGATGTCTTTTTTTAGGTTTCCGGATTTATTCATAAGTGCTTGGGATTCCCTTATCATGTCTTTTCCATGTTTTATCATTTTCGGTATGTCCTTCAAGAGGTCCATAGAGTCGTCTGTTGTCTGATCACATAGGGTTGCAGTTGGGGATGTTATCATGTAGGTTTTCTCCAAGACTCCCTCTTGTGTTATTTCTTGGTCCGCCAATACTGCGGCGTTCTCCTTTCCGATCACTGCCGGCCTTAGTTGCACGGAGGATTCTGTCGTTGTCTCGCTTTTCTGGATCACAAGGGCGCGTTTTCCACTCCTTTGGCGAGTCCCTCTTGTGTTAGCCGGAGCTCGCTCAGTAATTACTTCAGACTCTGTCCGTTTTACGCGTCCAACAGATGGTCTGTCTTCAGTTCCGACGTCCACAAAGAACACTTGTGATGTTCGCCTGGCAGAATCAGTAACGCTCAGAGGCTTATCCGCTGTTTCAGGTGTCTTTAGGGGTGTTCCTTTTAGCACGCTGGCTACAGCTTCTTTTGGGGGTGTTTTGAACATATTGAAACGATATAACGCAGAACCTCAATAATGGCTATAAGAGATTAGTATACACCGTTTAGGCAGTTGAAAGCCAAGGGTCAATATAATTTTTAAAATCCTAATATAAGTCTAACTAAAATGGTTGGGAGGTGTAAATTGCCTTCCAACAGTCAACCAAAGCACGAATATAATATATTATATAGGAAGTAATTTAAATTTTTGAGAAGTGTAAATGCCTCTCGCCGGTCAATAAGCTAGAAAATGCCTATACAAATATAAATAAAATAAATAATTGTAATTCTAACCTAACCTCAAAAAGACAATAATTAAATAAAACTAGAATCGACACAAAAACACATAATACGAATAAGATTTCTGAGAGGTGTAAAATGACTCTCAGTGTCAAAATATAACTTAAAACTAATGACTAATTCACTTTGTTGCGGGTGTAAAAGGCCCCCAACGGTCAAAACTTTAAAGTCCTATAACTAAAAACAGTTAAAATTAAGAGGTGTCCCTACACCTCCCAACGTCCTTTAATATGCAAGAAATGTTTTGTTGGAAGGTGTATAGAGCCTTCTGTCAAAGAAAACCACACTTAAAATTTTTTGTTAGTTTTGTAGTTTCGGAGGGTGTAGAACGCCCCCAAGGTCAAAGTTTTGACTTGAGAAGCGACTTGGGGAGTGTATATGGCCCCACAAGTCGTCCTAAAGCCCTGGACCACTTTCCGCGGTTAAAAACGGGATTTTTGTTTCGCGGCTCTCCTTACGGTAGCGCTCGGCCCTACCTGCGTAACCAAGATAGGGTGGGTGGGGGGGCCCGTTTTTCGCGTTTTCCTTTAGCTTTGCGTGGCGCGAGCGCGCCGGCGCGTCTGCGGGCGCACGTACGCGTGCCCTGGCAGCAGTTCAGGAGGAAATTCGCGGGAAATTCGCGAAGTTTTCCTCGAAATTTTCACGAATTTTCCGAGAACAATCAATTTTCCTTCGCTTTTCAGGGCACCGCAGGCAGCCGGGAGTGGACGACAGACGACACCAGCGCGAAAATCGCGGAAACTTTGAGGTAAGTGGTCGAAAATAGAAAAAATAGAAGAAATTTGTATCAATTTGATATCAAATAAACTCAAAGTCCCTACGGCCTATGTAAACTCGGTTCGCTGAAAACGGCCGTTTTTCGCGTTTTCCTTTAGCTTTGCGTGGCGCGAGCGCGCCGGCGCATCTGCGGGCGCACGTACGCGTGCCCTGGCAGCAGTTCAGGAGGAAATTCGCGGGAAATTCGCGAAGTTTTCCTCGAAATTTTCACGAATTTTCCGAGAACAATCAATTTTCCTTCGCTTTTCAGGGCACCGCAGGCAGCCGGGAGTGGACGACAGACGACACCAGCGCGAAAATCGCGGAAACTTTGAGGTAAGTGGTCGAAAATAGAAAAAATAGAAGAAATTTGTATCAATTTGATATCCGGTTAGGTTAGGTTAGGTTAGGTTAGGTTAGGTTAGGTTAGGTTAGGTTAGGTTAGGTTAGGTTAGGTTAGGTTAGGTTAGGTTAGGTTAGGTTAGGTTAGGTTAGGTTAGGTTAGGTTAGGTTAGGTTAGGTTAGGTTAGGTTAGGTTAGGTTAGGTTAGGTTAGGTTAGGTTAGGTTAGGTTAGGTTAGGTTAGGTTAGGTTAGGTTAGGTTAGGTTAGGTTAGGTTAGGTTAGGTTAGGTTAGGTTAGGTTAGGTTAGGTTAGGTTAGGTTAGGTTAGGTTAGGTTAGGTTAGGTTAGGTTAGGTTAGGTTAGGTTAGGTTAGGTTAGGTTAGGTTAGGTTAGGTTAGGTTAGGTTAGGTTAGGTTAGGTTAGGTTAGGTTAGGTTAGGTTAGGTTAGGTTAGGTTAGGTTAGGTTAGGTTAGGTTAGGTTAGGTTAGGTTAGGTTAGGTTAGGTTAGGTTAGGTTAGGTTAGGTTAGGTTAGGTTAGGTTAGGTTAGGTTAGGTTAGGTTAGGTTAGGTTAGGTTAGGTTAGGTTAGGTTAGGTTAGGTTAGGTTAGGTTAGGTTAGGTTAGGTTAGGTTAGGTTAGGTTAGGTTAGGTTAGGTTAGGTTAGGTTAGGTTAGGTTAGGTTAGGTTAGGTTAGGTTAGGTTAGGTTAGGTTAGGTTAGGTTAGGTTAGGTTAGGTTAGGTTAGGTTAGGTTAGGTTAGGTTAGGTTAGGTTAGGTTAGGTTAGGTTAGGTTAGGTTAGGTTAGGTTAGGTTAGGTTAGGTTAGGTTAGGTTAGGTTAGGTTAGGTTAGGTTAGGTTAGGTTAGGTTAGGTTAGGTTAGGTTAGGTTAGGTTAGGTTAGGTTAGGTTAGGTTAGGTTAGGTTAGGTTAGGTTAGGTTAGGTTAGGTTAGGTTAGGTTAGGTTAGGTTAGGTTAGGTTAGGTTAGGTTAGGTTAGGTTAGGTTAGGTTAGGTTAGGTTAGGTTAGGTTAGGTTAGGTTAGGTTAGGTTAGGTTAGGTTAGGTTAGGTTAGGTTAGGTTAGGTTAGGTTAGGTTAGGTTAGGTTAGGTTAGGTTAGGTTAGGTTAGGTTAGGTTAGGTTAGGTTAGGTTAGGTTAGGTTAGGTTAGGTTAGGTTAGGTTAGGTTAGGTTAGGTTAGGTTAGGTTAGGTTAGGTTAGGTTAGGTTAGGTTAGGTTAGGTTAGGTTAGGTTAGGTTAGGTTAGGTTAGGTTAGGTTAGGTTAGGTTAGGTTAGGTTAGGTTAGGTTAGGTTAGGTTAGGTTAGGTTAGGTTAGGTTAGGTTAGGTTAGGTTAGGTTAGGTTAGGTTAGGTTAGGTTAGGTTAGGTTAGGTTAGGTTAGGTTAGGTTAGGTTAGGTTAGGTTAGGTTAGGTTAGGTTAGGTTAGGTTAGGTTAGGTTAGGTTAGGTTAGGTTAGGTTAGGTTAGGTTAGGTTAGGTTAGGTTAGGTTAGGTTAGGTTAGGTTAGGTTAGGTTAGGTTAGGTTAGGTTAGGTTAGGTTAGGTTAGGTTAGGTTAGGTTAGGTTAGGTTAGGTTAGGTTAGGTTAGGTTAGGTTAGGTTAGGTTAGGTTAGGTTAGGTTAGGTTAGGTTAGGTTAGGTTAGGTTAGGTTAGGTTAGGTTAGGTTAGGTTAGGTTAGGTTAGGTTAGGTTAGGTTAGGTTAGGTTAGGTTAGGTTAGGTTAGGTTAGGTTAGGTTAGGTTAGGTTAGGTTAGGTTAGGTTAGGTTAGGTTAGGTTAGGTTAGGTTAGGTTAGGTTAGGTTAGGTTAGGTTAGGTTAGGTTAGGTTAGGTTAGGTTAGGTTAGGTTAGGTTAGGTTAGGTTAGGTTAGGTTAGGTTAGGTTAGGTTAGGTTAGGTTAGGTTAGGTTAGGTTAGGTTAGGTTAGGTTAGGTTAGGTTAGGTTAGGTTAGGTTAGGTTAGGTTAGGTTAGGTTAGGTTAGGTTAGGTTAGGTTAGGTTAGGTTAGGTTAGGTTAGGTTAGGTTAGGTTAGGTTAGGTTAGGTTAGGTTAGGTTAGGTTAGGTTAGGTTAGGTTAGGTTAGGTTAGGTTAGGTTAGGTTAGGTTAGGTTAGGTTAGGTTAGGTTAGGTTAGGTTAGGTTAGGTTAGGTTAGGTTAGGTTAGGTTAGGTTAGGTTAGGTTAGGTTAGGTTAGGTTAGGTTAGGTTAGGTTAGGTTAGGTTAGGTTAGGTTAGGTTAGGTTAGGTTAGGTTAGGTTAGGTTAGGTTAGGTTAGGTTAGGTTAGGTTAGGTTAGGTTAGGTTAGGTTAGGTTAGGTTAGGTTAGGTTAGGTTAGGTTAGGTTAGGTTAGGTTAGGTTAGGTTAGGTTAGGTTAGGTTAGGTTAGGTTAGGTTAGGTTAGGTTAGGTTAGGTTAGGTTAGGTTAGGTTAGGTTAGGTTAGGTTAGGTTAGGTTAGGTTAGGTTAGGTTAGGTTAGGTTAGGTTAGGTTAGGTTAGGTTAGGTTAGGTTAGGTTAGGTTAGGTTAGGTTAGGTTAGGTTAGGTTAGGTTAGGTTAGGTTAGGTTAGGTTAGGTTAGGTTAGGTTAGGTTAGGTTAGGTTAGGTTAGGTTAGGTTAGGTTAGGTTAGGTTAGGTTAGGTTAGGTTAGGTTAGGTTAGGTTAGGTTAGGTTAGGTTAGGTTAGGTTAGGTTAGGTTAGGTTAGGTTAGGTTAGGTTAGGTTAGGTTAGGTTAGGTTAGGTTAGGTTAGGTTAGGTTAGGTTAGGTTAGGTTAGGTTAGGTTAGGTTAGGTTAGGTTAGGTTAGGTTAGGTTAGGTTAGGTTAGGTTAGGTTAGGTTAGGTTAGGTTAGGTTAGGTTAGGTTAGGTTAGGTTAGGTTAGGTTAGGTTAGGTTAGGTTAGGTTAGGTTAGGTTAGGTTAGGTTAGGTTAGGTTAGGTTAGGTTAGGTTAGGTTAGGTTAGGTTAGGTTAGGTTAGGTTAGGTTAGGTTAGGTTAGGTTAGGTTAGGTTAGGTTAGGTTAGGTTAGGTTAGGTTAGGTTAGGTTAGGTTAGGTTAGGTTAGGTTAGGTTAGGTTAGGTTAGGTTAGGTTAGGTTAGGTTAGGTTAGGTTAGGTTAGGTTAGGTTAGGTTAGGTTAGGTTAGGTTAGGTTAGGTTAGGTTAGGTTAGGTTAGGTTAGGTTAGGTTAGGTTAGGTTAGGTTAGGTTAGGTTAGGTTAGGTTAGGTTAGGTTAGGTTAGGTTAGGTTAGGTTAGGTTAGGTTAGGTTAGGTTAGGTTAGGTTAGGTTAGGTTAGGTTAGGTTAGGTTAGGTTAGGTTAGGTTAGGTTAGGTTAGGTTAGGTTAGGTTAGGTTAGGTTAGGTTAGGTTAGGTTAGGTTAGGTTAGGTTAGGTTAGGTTAGGTTAGGTTAGGTTAGGTTAGGTTAGGTTAGGTTAGGTTAGGTTAGGTTAGGTTAGGTTAGGTTAGGTTAGGTTAGGTTAGGTTAGGTTAGGTTAGGTTAGGTTAGGTTAGGTTAGGTTAGGTTAGGTTAGGTTAGGTTAGGTTAGGTTAGGTTAGGTTAGGTTAGGTTAGGTTAGGTTAGGTTAGGTTAGGTTAGGTTAGGTTAGGTTAGGTTAGGTTAGGTTAGGTTAGGTTAGGTTAGGTTAGGTTAGGTTAGGTTAGGTTAGGTTAGGTTAGGTTAGGTTAGGTTAGGTTAGGTTAGGTTAGGTTAGGTTAGGTTAGGTTAGGTTAGGTTAGGTTAGGTTAGGTTAGGTTAGGTTAGGTTAGGTTAGGTTAGGTTAGGTTAGGTTAGGTTAGGTTAGGTTAGGTTAGGTTAGGTTAGGTTAGGTTAGGTTAGGTTAGGTTAGGTTAGGTTAGGTTAGGTTAGGTTAGGTTAGGTTAGGTTAGGTTAGGTTAGGTTAGGTTAGGTTAGGTTAGGTTAGGTTAGGTTAGGTTAGGTTAGGTTAGGTTAGGTTAGGTTAGGTTAGGTTAGGTTAGGTTAGGTTAGGTTAGGTTAGGTTAGGTTAGGTTAGGTTAGGTTAGGTTAGGTTAGGTTAGGTTAGGTTAGGTTAGGTTAGGTTAGGTTAGGTTAGGTTAGGTTAGGTTAGGTTAGGTTAGGTTAGGTTAGGTTAGGTTAGGTTAGGTTAGGTTAGGTTAGGTTAGGTTAGGTTAGGTTAGGTTAGGTTAGGTTAGGTTAGGTTAGGTTAGGTTAGGTTAGGTTAGGTTAGGTTAGGTTAGGTTAGGTTAGGTTAGGTTAGGTTAGGTTAGGTTAGGTTAGGTTAGGTTAGGTTAGGTTAGGTTAGGTTAGGTTAGGTTAGGTTAGGTTAGGTTAGGTTAGGTTAGGTTAGGTTAGGTTAGGTTAGGTTAGGTTAGGTTAGGTTAGGTTAGGTTAGGTTAGGTTAGGTTAGGTTAGGTTAGGTTAGGTTAGGTTAGGTTAGGTTAGGTTAGGTTAGGTTAGGTTAGGTTAGGTTAGGTTAGGTTAGGTTAGGTTAGGTTAGGTTAGGTTAGGTTAGGTTAGGTTAGGTTAGGTTAGGTTAGGTTAGGTTAGGTTAGGTTAGGTTAGGTTAGGTTAGGTTAGGTTAGGTTAGGTTAGGTTAGGTTAGGTTAGGTTAGGTTAGGTTAGGTTAGGTTAGGTTAGGTTAGGTTAGGTTAGGTTAGGTTAGGTTAGGTTAGGTTAGGTTAGGTTAGGTTAGGTTAGGTTAGGTTAGGTTAGGTTAGGTTAGGTTAGGTTAGGTTAGGTTAGGTTAGGTTAGGTTAGGTTAGGTTAGGTTAGGTTAGGTTAGGTTAGGTTAGGTTAGGTTAGGTTAGGTTAGGTTAGGTTAGGTTAGGTTAGGTTAGGTTAGGTTAGGTTAGGTTAGGTTAGGTTAGGTTAGGTTAGGTTAGGTTAGGTTAGGTTAGGTTAGGTTAGGTTAGGTTAGGTTAGGTTAGGTTAGGTTAGGTTAGGTTAGGTTAGGTTAGGTTAGGTTAGGTTAGGTTAGGTTAGGTTAGGTTAGGTTAGGTTAGGTTAGGTTAGGTTAGGTTAGGTTAGGTTAGGTTAGGTTAGGTTAGGTTAGGTTAGGTTAGGTTAGGTTAGGTTAGGTTAGGTTAGGTTAGGTTAGGTTAGGTTAGGTTAGGTTAGGTTAGGTTAGGTTAGGTTAGGTTAGGTTAGGTTAGGTTAGGTTAGGTTAGGTTAGGTTAGGTTAGGTTAGGTTAGGTTAGGTTAGGTTAGGTTAGGTTAGGTTAGGTTAGGTTAGGTTAGGTTAGGTTAGGTTAGGTTAGGTTAGGTTAGGTTAGGTTAGGTTAGGTTAGGTTAGGTTAGGTTAGGTTAGGTTAGGTTAGGTTAGGTTAGGTTAGGTTAGGTTAGGTTAGGTTAGGTTAGGTTAGGTTAGGTTAGGTTAGGTTAGGTTAGGTTAGGTTAGGTTAGGTTAGGTTAGGTTAGGTTAGGTTAGGTTAGGTTAGGTTAGGTTAGGTTAGGTTAGGTTAGGTTAGGTTAGGTTAGGTTAGGTTAGGTTAGGTTAGGTTAGGTTAGGTTAGGTTAGGTTAGGTTAGGTTAGGTTAGGTTAGGTTAGGTTAGGTTAGGTTAGGTTAGGTTAGGTTAGGTTAGGTTAGGTTAGGTTAGGTTAGGTTAGGTTAGGTTAGGTTAGGTTAGGTTAGGTTAGGTTAGGTTAGGTTAGGTTAGGTTAGGTTAGGTTAGGTTAGGTTAGGTTAGGTTAGGTTAGGTTAGGTTAGGTTAGGTTAGGTTAGGTTAGGTTAGGTTAGGTTAGGTTAGGTTAGGTTAGGTTAGGTTAGGTTAGGTTAGGTTAGGTTAGGTTAGGTTAGGTTAGGTTAGGTTAGGTTAGGTTAGGTTAGGTTAGGTTAGGTTAGGTTAGGTTAGGTTAGGTTAGGTTAGGTTAGGTTAGGTTAGGTTAGGTTAGGTTAGGTTAGGTTAGGTTAGGTTAGGTTAGGTTAGGTTAGGTTAGGTTAGGTTAGGTTAGGTTAGGTTAGGTTAGGTTAGGTTAGGTTAGGTTAGGTTAGGTTAGGTTAGGTTAGGTTAGGTTAGGTTAGGTTAGGTTAGGTTAGGTTAGGTTAGGTTAGGTTAGGTTAGGTTAGGTTAGGTTAGGTTAGGTTAGGTTAGGTTAGGTTAGGTTAGGTTAGGTTAGGTTAGGTTAGGTTAGGTTAGGTTAGGTTAGGTTAGGTTAGGTTAGGTTAGGTTAGGTTAGGTTAGGTTAGGTTAGGTTAGGTTAGGTTAGGTTAGGTTAGGTTAGGTTAGGTTAGGTTAGGTTAGGTTAGGTTAGGTTAGGTTAGGTTAGGTTAGGTTAGGTTAGGTTAGGTTAGGTTAGGTTAGGTTAGGTTAGGTTAGGTTAGGTTAGGTTAGGTTAGGTTAGGTTAGGTTAGGTTAGGTTAGGTTAGGTTAGGTTAGGTTAGGTTAGGTTAGGTTAGGTTAGGTTAGGTTAGGTTAGGTTAGGTTAGGTTAGGTTAGGTTAGGTTAGGTTAGGTTAGGTTAGGTTAGGTTAGGTTAGGTTAGGTTAGGTTAGGTTAGGTTAGGTTAGGTTAGGTTAGGTTAGGTTAGGTTAGGTTAGGTTAGGTTAGGTTAGGTTAGGTTAGGTTAGGTTAGGTTAGGTTAGGTTAGGTTAGGTTAGGTTAGGTTAGGTTAGGTTAGGTTAGGTTAGGTTAGGTTAGGTTAGGTTAGGTTAGGTTAGGTTAGGTTAGGTTAGGTTAGGTTAGGTTAGGTTAGGTTAGGTTAGGTTAGGTTAGGTTAGGTTAGGTTAGGTTAGGTTAGGTTAGGTTAGGTTAGGTTAGGTTAGGTTAGGTTAGGTTAGGTTAGGTTAGGTTAGGTTAGGTTAGGTTAGGTTAGGTTAGGTTAGGTTAGGTTAGGTTAGGTTAGGTTAGGTTAGGTTAGGTTAGGTTAGGTTAGGTTAGGTTAGGTTAGGTTAGGTTAGGTTAGGTTAGGTTAGGTTAGGTTAGGTTAGGTTAGGTTAGGTTAGGTTAGGTTAGGTTAGGTTAGGTTAGGTTAGGTTAGGTTAGGTTAGGTTAGGTTAGGTTAGGTTAGGTTAGGTTAGGTTAGGTTAGGTTAGGTTAGGTTAGGTTAGGTTAGGTTAGGTTAGGTTAGGTTAGGTTAGGTTAGGTTAGGTTAGGTTAGGTTAGGTTAGGTTAGGTTAGGTTAGGTTAGGTTAGGTTAGGTTAGGTTAGGTTAGGTTAGGTTAGGTTAGGTTAGGTTAGGTTAGGTTAGGTTAGGTTAGGTTAGGTTAGGTTAGGTTAGGTTAGGTTAGGTTAGGTTAGGTTAGGTTAGGTTAGGTTAGGTTAGGTTAGGTTAGGTTAGGTTAGGTTAGGTTAGGTTAGGTTAGGTTAGGTTAGGTTAGGTTAGGTTAGGTTAGGTTAGGTTAGGTTAGGTTAGGTTAGGTTAGGTTAGGTTAGGTTAGGTTAGGTTAGGTTAGGTTAGGTTAGGTTAGGTTAGGTTAGGTTAGGTTAGGTTAGGTTAGGTTAGGTTAGGTTAGGTTAGGTTAGGTTAGGTTAGGTTAGGTTAGGTTAGGTTAGGTTAGGTTAGGTTAGGTTAGGTTAGGTTAGGTTAGGTTAGGTTAGGTTAGGTTAGGTTAGGTTAGGTTAGGTTAGGTTAGGTTAGGTTAGGTTAGGTTAGGTTAGGTTAGGTTAGGTTAGGTTAGGTTAGGTTAGGTTAGGTTAGGTTAGGTTAGGTTAGGTTAGGTTAGGTTAGGTTAGGTTAGGTTAGGTTAGGTTAGGTTAGGTTAGGTTAGGTTAGGTTAGGTTAGGTTAGGTTAGGTTAGGTTAGGTTAGGTTAGGTTAGGTTAGGTTAGGTTAGGTTAGGTTAGGTTAGGTTAGGTTAGGTTAGGTTAGGTTAGGTTAGGTTAGGTTAGGTTAGGTTAGGTTAGGTTAGGTTAGGTTAGGTTAGGTTAGGTTAGGTTAGGTTAGGTTAGGTTAGGTTAGGTTAGGTTAGGTTAGGTTAGGTTAGGTTAGGTTAGGTTAGGTTAGGTTAGGTTAGGTTAGGTTAGGTTAGGTTAGGTTAGGTTAGGTTAGGTTAGGTTAGGTTAGGTTAGGTTAGGTTAGGTTAGGTTAGGTTAGGTTAGGTTAGGTTAGGTTAGGTTAGGTTAGGTTAGGTTAGGTTAGGTTAGGTTAGGTTAGGTTAGGTTAGGTTAGGTTAGGTTAGGTTAGGTTAGGTTAGGTTAGGTTAGGTTAGGTTAGGTTAGGTTAGGTTAGGTTAGGTTAGGTTAGGTTAGGTTAGGTTAGGTTAGGTTAGGTTAGGTTAGGTTAGGTTAGGTTAGGTTAGGTTAGGTTAGGTTAGGTTAGGTTAGGTTAGGTTAGGTTAGGTTAGGTTAGGTTAGGTTAGGTTAGGTTAGGTTAGGTTAGGTTAGGTTAGGTTAGGTTAGGTTAGGTTAGGTTAGGTTAGGTTAGGTTAGGTTAGGTTAGGTTAGGTTAGGTTAGGTTAGGTTAGGTTAGGTTAGGTTAGGTTAGGTTAGGTTAGGTTAGGTTAGGTTAGGTTAGGTTAGGTTAGGTTAGGTTAGGTTAGGTTAGGTTAGGTTAGGTTAGGTTAGGTTAGGTTAGGTTAGGTTAGGTTAGGTTAGGTTAGGTTAGGTTAGGTTAGGTTAGGTTAGGTTAGGTTAGGTTAGGTTAGGTTAGGTTAGGTTAGGTTAGGTTAGGTTAGGTTAGGTTAGGTTAGGTTAGGTTAGGTTAGGTTAGGTTAGGTTAGGTTAGGTTAGGTTAGGTTAGGTTAGGTTAGGTTAGGTTAGGTTAGGTTAGGTTAGGTTAGGTTAGGTTAGGTTAGGTTAGGTTAGGTTAGGTTAGGTTAGGTTAGGTTAGGTTAGGTTAGGTTAGGTTAGGTTAGGTTAGGTTAGGTTAGGTTAGGTTAGGTTAGGTTAGGTTAGGTTAGGTTAGGTTAGGTTAGGTTAGGTTAGGTTAGGTTAGGTTAGGTTAGGTTAGGTTAGGTTAGGTTAGGTTAGGTTAGGTTAGGTTAGGTTAGGTTAGGTTAGGTTAGGTTAGGTTAGGTTAGGTTAGGTTAGGTTAGGTTAGGTTAGGTTAGGTTAGGTTAGGTTAGGTTAGGTTAGGTTAGGTTAGGTTAGGTTAGGTTAGGTTAGGTTAGGTTAGGTTAGGTTAGGTTAGGTTAGGTTAGGTTAGGTTAGGTTAGGTTAGGTTAGGTTAGGTTAGGTTAGGTTAGGTTAGGTTAGGTTAGGTTAGGTTAGGTTAGGTTAGGTTAGGTTAGGTTAGGTTAGGTTAGGTTAGGTTAGGTTAGGTTAGGTTAGGTTAGGTTAGGTTAGGTTAGGTTAGGTTAGGTTAGGTTAGGTTAGGTTAGGTTAGGTTAGGTTAGGTTAGGTTAGGTTAGGTTAGGTTAGGTTAGGTTAGGTTAGGTTAGGTTAGGTTAGGTTAGGTTAGGTTAGGTTAGGTTAGGTTAGGTTAGGTTAGGTTAGGTTAGGTTAGGTTAGGTTAGGTTAGGTTAGGTTAGGTTAGGTTAGGTTAGGTTAGGTTAGGTTAGGTTAGGTTAGGTTAGGTTAGGTTAGGTTAGGTTAGGTTAGGTTAGGTTAGGTTAGGTTAGGTTAGGTTAGGTTAGGTTAGGTTAGGTTAGGTTAGGTTAGGTTAGGTTAGGTTAGGTTAGGTTAGGTTAGGTTAGGTTAGGTTAGGTTAGGTTAGGTTAGGTTAGGTTAGGTTAGGTTAGGTTAGGTTAGGTTAGGTTAGGTTAGGTTAGGTTAGGTTAGGTTAGGTTAGGTTAGGTTAGGTTAGGTTAGGTTAGGTTAGGTTAGGTTAGGTTAGGTTAGGTTAGGTTAGGTTAGGTTAGGTTAGGTTAGGTTAGGTTAGGTTAGGTTAGGTTAGGTTAGGTTAGGTTAGGTTAGGTTAGGTTAGGTTAGGTTAGGTTAGGTTAGGTTAGGTTAGGTTAGGTTAGGTTAGGTTAGGTTAGGTTAGGTTAGGTTAGGTTAGGTTAGGTTAGGTTAGGTTAGGTTAGGTTAGGTTAGGTTAGGTTAGGTTAGGTTAGGTTAGGTTAGGTTAGGTTAGGTTAGGTTAGGTTAGGTTAGGTTAGGTTAGGTTAGGTTAGGTTAGGTTAGGTTAGGTTAGGTTAGGTTAGGTTAGGTTAGGTTAGGTTAGGTTAGGTTAGGTTAGGTTAGGTTAGGTTAGGTTAGGTTAGGTTAGGTTAGGTTAGGTTAGGTTAGGTTAGGTTAGGTTAGGTTAGGTTAGGTTAGGTTAGGTTAGGTTAGGTTAGGTTAGGTTAGGTTAGGTTAGGTTAGGTTAGGTTAGGTTAGGTTAGGTTAGGTTAGGTTAGGTTAGGTTAGGTTAGGTTAGGTTAGGTTAGGTTAGGTTAGGTTAGGTTAGGTTAGGTTAGGTTAGGTTAGGTTAGGTTAGGTTAGGTTAGGTTAGGTTAGGTTAGGTTAGGTTAGGTTAGGTTAGGTTAGGTTAGGTTAGGTTAGGTTAGGTTAGGTTAGGTTAGGTTAGGTTAGGTTAGGTTAGGTTAGGTTAGGTTAGGTTAGGTTAGGTTAGGTTAGGTTAGGTTAGGTTAGGTTAGGTTAGGTTAGGTTAGGTTAGGTTAGGTTAGGTTAGGTTAGGTTAGGTTAGGTTAGGTTAGGTTAGGTTAGGTTAGGTTAGGTTAGGTTAGGTTAGGTTAGGTTAGGTTAGGTTAGGTTAGGTTAGGTTAGGTTAGGTTAGGTTAGGTTAGGTTAGGTTAGGTTAGGTTAGGTTAGGTTAGGTTAGGTTAGGTTAGGTTAGGTTAGGTTAGGTTAGGTTAGGTTAGGTTAGGTTAGGTTAGGTTAGGTTAGGTTAGGTTAGGTTAGGTTAGGTTAGGTTAGGTTAGGTTAGGTTAGGTTAGGTTAGGTTAGGTTAGGTTAGGTTAGGTTAGGTTAGGTTAGGTTAGGTTAGGTTAGGTTAGGTTAGGTTAGGTTAGGTTAGGTTAGGTTAGGTTAGGTTAGGTTAGGTTAGGTTAGGTTAGGTTAGGTTAGGTTAGGTTAGGTTAGGTTAGGTTAGGTTAGGTTAGGTTAGGTTAGGTTAGGTTAGGTTAGGTTAGGTTAGGTTAGGTTAGGTTAGGTTAGGTTAGGTTAGGTTAGGTTAGGTTAGGTTAGGTTAGGTTAGGTTAGGTTAGGTTAGGTTAGGTTAGGTTAGGTTAGGTTAGGTTAGGTTAGGTTAGGTTAGGTTAGGTTAGGTTAGGTTAGGTTAGGTTAGGTTAGGTTAGGTTAGGTTAGGTTAGGTTAGGTTAGGTTAGGTTAGGTTAGGTTAGGTTAGGTTAGGTTAGGTTAGGTTAGGTTAGGTTAGGTTAGGTTAGGTTAGGTTAGGTTAGGTTAGGTTAGGTTAGGTTAGGTTAGGTTAGGTTAGGTTAGGTTAGGTTAGGTTAGGTTAGGTTAGGTTAGGTTAGGTTAGGTTAGGTTAGGTTAGGTTAGGTTAGGTTAGGTTAGGTTAGGTTAGGTTAGGTTAGGTTAGGTTAGGTTAGGTTAGGTTAGGTTAGGTTAGGTTAGGTTAGGTTAGGTTAGGTTAGGTTAGGTTAGGTTAGGTTAGGTTAGGTTAGGTTAGGTTAGGTTAGGTTAGGTTAGGTTAGGTTAGGTTAGGTTAGGTTAGGTTAGGTTAGGTTAGGTTAGGTTAGGTTAGGTTAGGTTAGGTTAGGTTAGGTTAGGTTAGGTTAGGTTAGGTTAGGTTAGGTTAGGTTAGGTTAGGTTAGGTTAGGTTAGGTTAGGTTAGGTTAGGTTAGGTTAGGTTAGGTTAGGTTAGGTTAGGTTAGGTTAGGTTAGGTTAGGTTAGGTTAGGTTAGGTTAGGTTAGGTTAGGTTAGGTTAGGTTAGGTTAGGTTAGGTTAGGTTAGGTTAGGTTAGGTTAGGTTAGGTTAGGTTAGGTTAGGTTAGGTTAGGTTAGGTTAGGTTAGGTTAGGTTAGGTTAGGTTAGGTTAGGTTAGGTTAGGTTAGGTTAGGTTAGGTTAGGTTAGGTTAGGTTAGGTTAGGTTAGGTTAGGTTAGGTTAGGTTAGGTTAGGTTAGGTTAGGTTAGGTTAGGTTAGGTTAGGTTAGGTTAGGTTAGGTTAGGTTAGGTTAGGTTAGGTTAGGTTAGGTTAGGTTAGGTTAGGTTAGGTTAGGTTAGGTTAGGTTAGGTTAGGTTAGGTTAGGTTAGGTTAGGTTAGGTTAGGTTAGGTTAGGTTAGGTTAGGTTAGGTTAGGTTAGGTTAGGTTAGGTTAGGTTAGGTTAGGTTAGGTTAGGTTAGGTTAGGTTAGGTTAGGTTAGGTTAGGTTAGGTTAGGTTAGGTTAGGTTAGGTTAGGTTAGGTTAGGTTAGGTTAGGTTAGGTTAGGTTAGGTTAGGTTAGGTTAGGTTAGGTTAGGTTAGGTTAGGTTAGGTTAGGTTAGGTTAGGTTAGGTTAGGTTAGGTTAGGTTAGGTTAGGTTAGGTTAGGTTAGGTTAGGTTAGGTTAGGTTAGGTTAGGTTAGGTTAGGTTAGGTTAGGTTAGGTTAGGTTAGGTTAGGTTAGGTTAGGTTAGGTTAGGTTAGGTTAGGTTAGGTTAGGTTAGGTTAGGTTAGGTTAGGTTAGGTTAGGTTAGGTTAGGTTAGGTTAGGTTAGGTTAGGTTAGGTTAGGTTAGGTTAGGTTAGGTTAGGTTAGGTTAGGTTAGGTTAGGTTAGGTTAGGTTAGGTTAGGTTAGGTTAGGTTAGGTTAGGTTAGGTTAGGTTAGGTTAGGTTAGGTTAGGTTAGGTTAGGTTAGGTTAGGTTAGGTTAGGTTAGGTTAGGTTAGGTTAGGTTAGGTTAGGTTAGGTTAGGTTAGGTTAGGTTAGGTTAGGTTAGGTTAGGTTAGGTTAGGTTAGGTTAGGTTAGGTTAGGTTAGGTTAGGTTAGGTTAGGTTAGGTTAGGTTAGGTTAGGTTAGGTTAGGTTAGGTTAGGTTAGGTTAGGTTAGGTTAGGTTAGGTTAGGTTAGGTTAGGTTAGGTTAGGTTAGGTTAGGTTAGGTTAGGTTAGGTTAGGTTAGGTTAGGTTAGGTTAGGTTAGGTTAGGTTAGGTTAGGTTAGGTTAGGTTAGGTTAGGTTAGGTTAGGTTAGGTTAGGTTAGGTTAGGTTAGGTTAGGTTAGGTTAGGTTAGGTTAGGTTAGGTTAGGTTAGGTTAGGTTAGGTTAGGTTAGGTTAGGTTAGGTTAGGTTAGGTTAGGTTAGGTTAGGTTAGGTTAGGTTAGGTTAGGTTAGGTTAGGTTAGGTTAGGTTAGGTTAGGTTAGGTTAGGTTAGGTTAGGTTAGGTTAGGTTAGGTTAGGTTAGGTTAGGTTAGGTTAGGTTAGGTTAGGTTAGGTTAGGTTAGGTTAGGTTAGGTTAGGTTAGGTTAGGTTAGGTTAGGTTAGGTTAGGTTAGGTTAGGTTAGGTTAGGTTAGGTTAGGTTAGGTTAGGTTAGGTTAGGTTAGGTTAGGTTAGGTTAGGTTAGGTTAGGTTAGGTTAGGTTAGGTTAGGTTAGGTTAGGTTAGGTTAGGTTAGGTTAGGTTAGGTTAGGTTAGGTTAGGTTAGGTTAGGTTAGGTTAGGTTAGGTTAGGTTAGGTTAGGTTAGGTTAGGTTAGGTTAGGTTAGGTTAGGTTAGGTTAGGTTAGGTTAGGTTAGGTTAGGTTAGGTTAGGTTAGGTTAGGTTAGGTTAGGTTAGGTTAGGTTAGGTTAGGTTAGGTTAGGTTAGGTTAGGTTAGGTTAGGTTAGGTTAGGTTAGGTTAGGTTAGGTTAGGTTAGGTTAGGTTAGGTTAGGTTAGGTTAGGTTAGGTTAGGTTAGGTTAGGTTAGGTTAGGTTAGGTTAGGTTAGGTTAGGTTAGGTTAGGTTAGGTTAGGTTAGGTTAGGTTAGGTTAGGTTAGGTTAGGTTAGGTTAGGTTAGGTTAGGTTAGGTTAGGTTAGGTTAGGTTAGGTTAGGTTAGGTTAGGTTAGGTTAGGTTAGGTTAGGTTAGGTTAGGTTAGGTTAGGTTAGGTTAGGTTAGGTTAGGTTAGGTTAGGTTAGGTTAGGTTAGGTTAGGTTAGGTTAGGTTAGGTTAGGTTAGGTTAGGTTAGGTTAGGTTAGGTTAGGTTAGGTTAGGTTAGGTTAGGTTAGGTTAGGTTAGGTATAGGTTAGGTTAGGTTAGGTTAGGTTAGGTTAGGTTAGGTTAGGTTAGGTTAGGTTAGGTTAGGTTAGGTTAGGTTAGGTTAGGTTAGGTTAGGTTAGGTTAGGTTAGGTTAGGTTAGGTTAGGTTAGGTTAGGTTAGGTTAGGTTAGGTTAGGTTAGGTTAGGTTAGGTTAGGTTAGGTTAGGTTAGGTTAGGTTAGGTTAGGTTAGGTTAGGTTAGGTTAGGTTAGGTTAGGTTAGGTTAGGTTAGGTTAGGTTAGGTTAGGTTAGGTTAGGTTAGGTTAGGTTAGGTTAGGTTAGGTTAGGTTAGGTTAGGTTAGGTTAGGTTAGGTTAGGTTAGGTTAGGTTAGGTTAGGTTAGGTTAGGTTAGGTTAGGTTAGGTTAGGTTAGGTTAGGTTAGGTTAGGTTAGGTTAGGTTAGGTTAGGTTAGGTTAGGTTAGGTTAGGTTAGGTTAGGTTAGGTTAGGTTAGGTTAGGTTAGGTTAGGTTA